>WEDG01004981.1:0-34409 GCA_017591395.1 Schistocephalus solidus | reverse complement strand
TATGGAGCGGATAAAAATCCCTGCCCATACTGCAGGCATATGGTGTAATGAAAGCTTCAATACTGCTACGTCTGAGTCTATTCTCCTTGCTCCAATCCAGATGGGTGGTGTATCCAGAAATCTGCGAAATACTCTAGCATTTCACCTTTCTTTAAAGCGAGCGATCTGATGCACCAAAGCTATCGTCGTGTTCGAACGGCGGTAATGTAGCAGAGTCCTCGAAAAGACATTTCGAGACCAGTGCTAGGTCTCAACGAGCGCAGCACCTCATACCTTCCCCCAACACGCTTTCTTACCTAAAAGTCATGTCAGTCCTGCCATCTACCTTCCCTTATATTGGTTTTCAAGTAACACAGATGACGGAAACACGGTAGCTGATATGCTTTGACTTAAAAAGCGTTCGATAAAGTCCCCATCAAAGGCTTCTAGTGAGCTAATAAGTCATGGGATTGGTTTCCTCTTCTCGACTTTTCTAAAATCTTACCTTCAAAACCGATATCAGGTAGGGTACAAAATTCGAAACGTGATCTCAGAACCATCTCCTATTAGTAGTGGAGTACTTCAAGGGACTATAATAGGTCCCCTCCTATTTCTTATATACATTCACGACTAATCCTCTATATCAAGGTCAGCTAAAACCTTTTTATATTAAGACGACTTAAAAATTGCATATGCATATAACAAGCATACAGTAGCCAGGATGCATAGAAGGATTGAAAATGATCTTAAAAAACTAATCGAATCCCTAATAGCAATGAAATACAATTCTAGGCTCGAACGGTCGTACGTTAATCGCATCTGGAATTTGATTGGTTGCTAGTGAACCTCGATGACGCGTCGCTAAGGGCGCAAGAGAATGCTCGCATTGTTATTGGCAAATCGATCGGGCACTGAGCTGTCAATCCCGCGCGCGCCGATGCCATGCCACTTCCTGCGCTGTCGTGCTGCGACGCGGTTTCTTAACTGCCTGCACCCCTGTTCTTTCTATACTGACCGTTTTTGCTTTGCTGAATGTTTAGAGCGAGTATCTGCGAAAACACTTAGGAGATGTGCCCAGAAAGGTTTTCTGGATGGTTACGTCAAATTGACGAATATGAAATGTATCCGTCCGACTCATGCATAATCGTTGTGGCATCTGACCTCTTCCTCTAGTTCGTCATATGATGACTTTGAGATTTCCTCTGTTGATGAGGATGCGTTTGACATCAGAGGTATCTGACATTTTCACCAAACAACTCTTCAAGCACATACAATTGAAGAGAACCTACATTCAAGAGGCTATGAGTTCTTGGGCAATACGCTCGCGTATGCCCGTGATTCACGAGCAGTCTTCTGAAGATTATAAGATGGCTGACCTCTGACGCATTCCACTGCAGACGCACGAACGCTGTTGGCTTGGAAAAGTGATGTTTCAACGGTGACGGCAATGGGCGGTGGTGAGTACGATCATTTAGTACTTGTGAAACAGTTAACTGAGCAGTTTTGAGGCGTCTAATAGGCAATATTGTTGTTACTTATTTAGCTATTGATGGGCTTCGTATACATAAGAAAACTAAGCGCGGGTTTTGGCCTGTCCTAGGTAGAATTATGGAGCTCATTGTTTGTGAACTAGTTTTGCATTCACCATCCCTTTTTTTCCTATTGGGTTGTAGCTCATTATGTCTTAAGATGGATTTCCATGCTGGGCACTATAGATTCCAACGTTTTCGTTTCGAACATCCCGTTCCTCCCGTTGTCATAGGTATGCAGAAAAATTACCACCGTTACCATGTTTTAGGACAATTAATCTGGTAGCGGTGGTTTTAGCATAACTAAGCCTATTTTCCAGTCTCCTTCACATGCGGGTAAGCCAATACCTTCCATAGATAATCTTCCTAGACAGGGATTCGGCGCAAACGAAAAGAGGCGACGTGGTAATAAAACAGAAGACTCAGCCGATCAGCCATCAAAGCAATTCTTCGATGGATAACGCAAAGCCAAATGCAAAAATAAGGCTTTTGTGAGGCTTGAGAGTGGAGGTGGGTGGCCACACGGCATCGCCCTTGACGAAGTAGATGCCCTGACCAAAGCGTCGCAGAGAGGGGCATATATAAGCAATTGGTAGGTTTTCTGGACATGTAATTACCGTCTTACTAGGTTACACATTTGGCATCCCTTGGCGGCAATAGCATCAGCAATTTTGCTGATCGCGTTTCACATCGCTCTTCGCCGATGGGGTGACCTACTGGCTAACTTTCTACGATCGCCACTAGGACAAATAGGCCTTTTTCTCTCCTCTTTATGCGGAATTCTTTTTGGGTAAGAAATTTCTCATTATTAACTTATTCATGTGCACTGCAGACGTGTTCAATCTTTGGAATATTCCGTAAAAGGCGGACAAACTGCAGCTAGAACGAGCTTTCAAAAAGTGCCTTTAAAAGGCATATGACCAACTTCTGAAAAAGGCAGCCCTGGGGCACTGTGCTGACGGTAAGTAGATTTTAATTATGAACGTTGTATACAAACATTTACTACATAAAATACATGCGCATTGTTTTACTCACCATCACTAATTTTATTGTCTTTTCATTACAGGGTGGATACCTCATGACACGGCTGAGGGATTGCCGGGTCGATCAACACAGGACTACTGATTAGGAGAAATTTATAAGATTTTTTTTTGTGCCCTTACGCTTTTGCATATTTTTAAACAAAATATATTTTAATTGCTCACTCAGTCTTCCGCGAGTCAACTTATCATTAATAACTATTCGATGAGAATGTAATGGGGATCTTATTTTAACCGTTTAGCTAGTATGGGCGTCAACCAAAGGAGTAAAGGGGGTTCCGCTGTGCGGTTGAAAACGAGAAACGAATTTTCGGATCCGATTCGCGTCCGAATTCGAAGTCATGGTCGGATCCGATTTGCGTCCGAAAATTCGTACCCTCGGTTTCGATTCGCGTCTGAATTGTTATTAGGAATGGAGTACTCTATGGCAAATGCCCTTCTCTCAAAGTAAATGTCATCTCCTGATTTTCGGTCCACAAAAACTTCCACCCATAATTTTCAATAATCAGGAAATAACCGAGACAGCATCAATAAAAGAATTAGGTCTTAGCTTAACAAATGCGCTCGATTTATCTCCCCACGTTGAACAAATATCACCAAAAGCCACTAGACTATGCGGATTCATTTGTAAACATTTCTCCTCACCTGCCCTAAAGACAAGACTATATAAAATGTACGTTTCGCCTCTCCTGGATAACTGTTCAATTTTCTTTGTCATAATGCCATCAAATGGCCGAAAGAAAAAGAAGCCATTAAAGAGGCTTTACTAGATCCTTATCCAAATGTGATGGCATTCAAGGCTCATACGTGGAACTTTACAATAAATATGGTCTTCAACCCGTCTGGATCAGAAGACTCAAAAATGGTCTCATTTTTCTAGTCAAATTACATCCGACCAAGATATTCTCTGAATGAATATACTAATAAATCAAAACGGCCCCAGAGACACTAGAAATTATGAAAATATTATAAAAATTCCTAAATTCAAAAAGGCCCAACGATCCAACTTCTATACCATAAGATACGCGACAATATGGAATGCCCTACCAAATTATATCAGTAATAGTCAAACCCTACTAGAATTTAAAATAAAAATCAAACAACATCTGTTAAATAATACCACATATCTATTTTTGAATAAAATAGGACATTTTCCAAATAAGTTCTTCAACATAGAATTCGGGCCAACTTCGGGAATCACGCGTTTTACAATGTAGTGTAGACAAGGTTCGAAACTGCTAAGAACCGATGTGTACCAAATAAATTAACGCTAAGTGGCGAATCGCGTCTAAACTACAAACAACGAAAGGACGGCGAAAATGTCAGAGGATTGTTAGAATGTAGACACACGAAAAACGCAGCTTCTAGATAGCGAGTGTTCTTGAGGATTGTAATGAACTCTGAGCTAGATCCAGAAAGCTATACATCAAGGATAAAAAGCAGAGTCAGGAGTTCAGATTGAGACGACGATCAGTAGAATGCAATCGAAATGAAGATCAATCATTGCAATTGACTGCAAGTAGTGAGAGATCAGTACAATCAAGAGTGCAGCGGTGACATGCAGCAGCGAAAACAGAAGACGTCCAACACGCCGGTTGAAGCTGGCTGTTGTATTTATTTAGCACATTAAAACAAGCGATCATAAAGATTCAGGTGACCAAGAAAGATACAAAGATGTAAAATTATACAAAATACCTACACAACTCCCCACCAGAGCGTGTGTTGTACAAAAACGCTCGATTAAAAAGGCAAAAAAATTATACGACAAAGTCCTTAAGATTGGCCGGAAAAATGGATATGTCTACCAGAACGAGAGGAAATGCGTTGTGGTGAAGAAGAAGTAGCAAAACGTGTGGGTGGGGTGGTCGAGTGTGAAGCTTGAGTGGAAGGGATTGACATAGGTGGAATGGATGGTGACGGTGCGGAGTAATTGGATGGAGCAACGGGCGGTGGGACGCACTCAAGATAAGCTGGCTTGAGGTCTGTCGATGGAGACTGTGTCAGTCTTGTCAGCTTTCTGTATGACGTATGACTTGTCCATCCGTTGAAGCACCTTGTATGGGCCCATCATAAAGAACAAAGAGGCTTACAAACTGCGTCGTGCCAGACGAAGACGAATGGAGCAGATTTAAGGTCGTCTTGCACAAAAATGCGTTTGGATGTCAGGCGAGTGGGAGTTGGACGCAATTGAGCCATGCGCTTTTTCAATTGTTGAACGAAAGCATTCAACAAGCTAGTGTCTACGGTGAGAGGCTACACAAATTCGCCGGGAGAGCGGAGAGGTGTACCGTATACAAGTTCTGCCGTAGTACACTGAATGTCCTCTTTGACAGCTGATCGAATACCCAAAAGGACGAGGGGTAAGTTTTCACTCCATGCAGTTGTTTTTGAGTAAGACATCAGTGCTGTCTTAAGTTGACGATGCAGTCGTTCCATGTGGCCGTTAGAAGCAGGGTGATATGCCGTTGTCGTGATGTGCGCACACCCGAGAAGTTTAGTGAACTCACGGAAGAGAGTAGATTGAAACTGGCTTCCGCGGTCAGTGGTAATGGTGGCTGGCACACCAAAAATTGGCAATCCAGTGATGCAGGAAGACCATGGCAATATTTTTCTGCCGAAGTATCTGATATCGGAATTGCAATTGGTCATCGTGTGAAACGGTCGACTGCTGTGAAAATATGTGTGTACCCACGTGAAGGTGGTAACGGCCCAACTAAGTCTAAATGAACGTGATGGAATTGAACGTCCGGAACAGCAAATGTGCTTGGAGGGGAAAAGGTATGGCGATGAACTTTGTTTTTCTGGCACGCGAAACATTGCCTAGTCCAAAGGGTAATGTCAGAGTTCATCTTCGGCCAGACAAAGCGAGCAGCAATTAGTTTGCGACCGGCGCGGATGCCAGGATGCGACAGAGAGTGAAAATGGTCAAACACTACCTTACGGTAGGATAGTGGAACAACAGGTCTGGGGGTGCCTGTGGACCAGTCGCATAAAATCGAACCTGGTGATGCTGGAAGTGGTGCATCTCGAAGCTGCAGAGTACTAGATTTACGAAGATCAGCAATGGACTCGTCTTCTAGTTGGAGGTCTGCAAGCTTCGCCAGGTCGAATTTGGAGGACAAAGGTGTTGATGTCCGGTCTCGATAATGCATCAGCAACGACATTTGTCGCTGCCTCGAAACGTAGCGGATATCAGCAGTAAACTGCGAAATAAAGTCAAGGTGACGCACTTCTCTGGGCTTAGTACCTATCTGGTTTGGCCTTGAGGGCGTAAGTAAGAGGTTTGTGGTCGGTATGAACCCGAAAAATCTCTTCCCTCTAATAGGTGGCGAAAATGACGAATAGCCAGGTATATAGCCAGGAGCTCGCGAGAGAAAGTACTGTAGCGAGTCTGCGCCGGTTGTAGCTTCTGTGAAAAGAACGCCAATGGCTGCAACTGGTTATTCACCTGTTGATGTAACACTGCGCCGACAGCACTGTTGGAAGCGTCAGTGGTCAAAATCAACTGCGTAGAAGCGTCAAAGTTGAGGTGGTGCAGCATGGTCGCATCAGCGAGTGCCTTCTTGGCTGCCTCAAAAGCTGAGTGAGCTGCCCGTAAAAGTTCAATCGGCTTGCCTTTCGACTTCAAAAGATCAGTCAATGGAGCCAGTATTGCCGCATAGTTGGGAATGAAACGTCGGTAATAATTGACAAGTCCAATGAAACGTCACCGTTGTGTGAGGGTCTTCAAAGACGGAAAAGATAAAACGCTTTGCACCTTCTCTGAAAGTGGTGTGATTCCATGCTGATCGACGTGATGACCAAAGAAATCAAGAGAAGGAAAGCCAAAAAGACATTTTTCGACGTTTAATTGCAAACCATGTTGCTGGAAACGATCGAACACTTGACGCAAGTGTGATGCATGTTCCGCTGGCGAAGAACTTGTGACGAGTATGTCATCAATATAGACAAAGGTAAACGAAAGACCGCGCAAGACCTCATCAATAAACCGCTGAAAGGATTGGGCGGCGTTACGCAAACCGAAAGGCATGTGGAGAAATGCGAACAAGCCAAAAGGCGTTGTGATGGCGGTCTTGGGGATGTCTTCCTCAGCGACCGGTATTTGATGATATGCTCTCACAAGGTCGATCTTGGAGAAAATAGTCTTTCCAGCCAACTTGTGAGAAAAATCATGAATATGAGGAATGGGATACCGATCGGGGACAGGTGCTCTGTTCAAAGCACGATAATCCCCACATGGCCTCCAATCATCGGCTGATTTCTTGGGGACCATGTGCAGAGGAGAGGCCCATGGACTGGAAGAAGGGCGAATAATCCCCAAATTTAGCATGTGTTCGAACTCACTTCTAGCCACCCGAAACTTTTCTGGATGAAGTCTGCGTGGGTGGGCATGAACGGGTTGTCCTGTGGTAACTACGTGATGCCGGACTGTGTGCTGAACTTTTTCGGTAAACTGACAAGGCTTAGTGAGGGACTGATAGTCCTTCAAAATGTCAGCAAAGGGCGAAATTGGAATAGTCAAGTGTATGCCAACCGAAGGTTCGGAGGTGACCGTACCGACGGCGAAAAGTCTAGTTTTAGTGTCAATCAGTCGACGATGCTTCAAATCAACTGAAAGGCCGAAATGTGAGAGGAAATCGGCTCCAATAATCGGTGACTAGACGTCGGCTAGGATAAAGACCCATTGGAAACATCGCTTTAGACCAATGTTAAGAGTTAGGGACTGTTGTCCGAATGTGTGGATGACGGTGTTGTTAGCAGCCTGCAATGAGAACTGCGAAGGCTTGAGGTGGTGACGCCTAGGAGGCGGGATAACACTAATCGCAGCACCGGTATCTACAAGAAAACGGAGACCACTCGACTTATCGGTGATGTAGAAGAGGCGACTGGGTCGCGGTTGGCCAGCAGCAGTCGTCGCCATTACTGGCTGGCGTTGTCGTTTAACTGTTGCGGCTTCTGTGGGAATTTACACGGCGGAATACACTTGCGTGCTTTCACGCCATAGGTACGATGATACCAGCACACGGTCTGTGGCTGCCATTCCCGTGATTTGGACTGTCGACGTTGATATGGTTTACGACTATTTGACTGGAGATTGTTGATGATAGAACACATGTTGCTGACTTGCATGCATAAAAGGCGTACGGAATCCTTTAAATCTTCATAATCACTGCTACGCACGATATTTGAGGCTTGCGAAAGGTCAGATGATGGTGCGGCCCGTGGATAGGCACTACAGCACGATGATAACGTCACATAGGGAGGGTCACGTTCTGACTTTGGAGTGCCTTGATGAGCAGGAGTGTCAATATTATCAGATCTGGAAGTGGACACCGATGTCTGTTGAAGACTAGAACATGCGGTACCGCTTGGATAGCATTCCATGATTATGTCTGCATGAGTGGCTAGTTTATCTAATGAGGTGCTTGAGTCGAGCATAGCCAATACCTGCTGCATGGGCAGGGGAAGCTTATCAAGCCAGATCTGTCGGAAAATTGCATCATCCATATGACGACCAGCAAGCAAAGAACGCATGTGTCGCATAAGTTGGGAAGGTGTTTGATCGCCAAGTTCGACTTGCGTGAAAAGCTCACGCAGCATTCGGTTGGCCGACTTGGCCACACGATTAATTACAGCATCCTTCAACTGGGTGTATGGCTCCTCAGCAGGGGATAGGATCAAGGAGGTCCTCGACGTCAACGGCAACATCGAAAGGAAGTGATTGCACTACGTATGAATAACGCGTGCGTTCACTGGTGATACGACGAGTCGAGAAAACTGCCTCGTACTGCCTAAACCATACGCGAGGGTTGCTTGGCGTAAATGCGGGCAATTTGAAAGAGAGACTATGGACTGCAAGAGAGTCTGCGTTAGTCTCATTGTCCGTCATAGTAAGTGATATGGTGCGTAATGATAGAAAAACGGGGTGACCAATTTCGTAGTGTAGACGGGGTTCGAAACTGCTAAGAACTGATGTGTACCAAATAAATTAACGCTAAGTGGAGAATTGCGTCTAAACTACAAACGACAAAAGGACGGCGAAAATGTCAGAGGATTGTTAATATGCAGACTCACGAAAAATGCAGCTTCTAGATAGCGAGTGTTCTTGAGGATTGTAATGAACTCTGAGCTAGATCCAGAAAGCTATACATCAAGGATGAAGAGAAGAATCAGGAGTTCAATTGAGACGGCGATCAGTAGAATGCAATCGAGAAACGAAGATCAATCATTGCAATTGACTGCAAGTAATTGAGAGAGATCAGAACAATCAAGAGTGCAGCGGTGACATGCAGCAGCGACAACAGAAGACGTCCAACACGCCGTTTGAAGCTGGCTGTTGTATTTATTTAGCATATTAAAACAAGCGATCATAAAGATTCAGGTGGCCAAGAAAGATACAAAGATGTAAATTATACAAATACCTACAACAACGTGGCAGTTACTTTCGGAGAAAGCTACTTCAATTCTTAGTTCTCCCGATGAGCTGCTGTCCAGCAAATCCAAACGTACTTTGCCATTTCACGAGGCGCTATTTGACGTCCTATTATGAACATCTTACGACGACCTGCAATGCACATAGAGGTCAAGAATTTAATCATCTGGTTATGTGGTACACTATTCGGTTATGGGCAAGCGATAGTTGGAGGTTAGTGACCTACAAGATTCATAAATACCTGCGCAAGGGCTCTCAATTTAATCATTTATATACGCATTATCTAAAAAGCACCTTTTTTTAATTTTTAATACTTATTAAACAAATTTATGATAATTTTACATTTTTAAATGTTTTTGGATAGCGTCTTTATTTTTATATATAATTTTATGATTTTTAAACAATTTGCTTAAAAACTAACCTGCAAAACTTATTATATTTTTATCTCAGACTATTAGTAGTATACTTATTCTGGTTTAAACATCATTAATGCTCTACGTAATTCGAATGCGCAACGAGCCGCACGCCTAGGTTTTGATATAGCTTTATGAAACGAATGGTACTAGCTGTTGCATACAGCTAGATCAAACATAATTCAACACTATGTTATATAATACAAATATGAAGACTGTAGGACTGCATTGAAAGTTTCTTACCGTTAAACTATTCCTGCTCCTAATCTTTTTCACCTTTTTTAGCAATCAGTCAACTAAGTCTAATTAGTCAACAGACCCCACAGCGGAATCGACTGCGCTCGCATCTGATCGGAAGTACTTATCCCTTCGAATCGATCGCAGACTTTTCTACCTCTGTCAAATGAATACTCTCTAACTTTAATAACAGACTAGTCTTGACTCTCACCATTCTTACCTGATACATTCATCCCCTTTCTGTTAAACTGTTTTAACTTTAATTTCTGCTATTTCTGAACTTTGGAAAACAGGTTTTTTACTTAAAACAAACTCTTTATTTCGAACACTGCTTTTTAAGCGAACAAACAAACCAAACAAAAGTGATTAATGAAAAGAGGAGTTTGTTTTAGGTTTTTTCCTGTGTTCTAAGGATTTGACGGCGCCCAAGCAGTGCCAAATCAATAAACCTATTTATTTAAGTGTGTTCTATTGCACCCCTCAGTAAGAGTGAACATAGTACGCTGATGTGAGATCACTCACTTTATTCTCAGCTCCAGAAGAGAATGGACGGCAAGCGAAATATATGGAAGGCTGATTTCAACGTGATGAAGAAAGAACTGATGTCCGTACAATTGAACTGTTTGCTCAAAAGAAAACCAGATGATGACTGGCAATCGATTAAGAAGATTTCTCTCGATCAAATTGAACGCTTTTCTTCCAGTTAAGGTCCAAAAAAGACTAGTCGCCCTGCCTGGTACACAAGAGAACTTATAAGGCAGTTAAAGAAGAAGAATAAAAATGGAAGGTTTTCAGAGAATCAGGGTCAGCAGAGCATCTCAAGAAATTTCTTCACCGCAGAAATGCTGTTAAAAAAATGATTCGTTAGGCAAGAAGAGCTACGAATCAAAACTTATTAAACAGGCTGATGTCATCTAAACTGATTTCAAGAAGGCATCTGACAGTGTCCCACACAAACGTCTTATCTTTAAAATACCTGACATTGAAATAAGAGGAGTACTGTTGACATGGATTGCAGATTTTCTTACAGCAAGGTTTCAAAATGTGTGCATCGATACCTCAAAGTCAACAACTACTTCGGTTCTAAGTGGTGTCCCCCAAGGCTCGGTATTAGGGCCGTTACTCATCTTAGTGTTCATTAACGACTGTGTCGACGACCTGGATTGCAGCGCGTTCATGTTTGCAGATGATGTTAAATTGTGGAGGGTCATCAGATCTGATTTCGCTAGGCACGCACTTCAAAAGTATCTCAACCGTCTTAGCAGCTGCTCTGCTCGTTGGCTTTTAAATTTTAACGTTGTTAAGTGTGTGTTTCTAAGACTCCCTACCAGAAAGACAAGTAAAGAGGATGATTTCTACCAAAACATTCTAAATGGGCAGCCCCTTCCGATTCTTGAGGAAAAGAAGTATCTCGACTTTCTAAGAAACTCTTCACTCAAACCATCTTCACAGTGTGTAAAGGCAGCTAAACGCGCAGCACAAGTTTAATTTACGCTCAGACGTGGATTTGTGCAGAGTGATAAGGAACTATGTCGTACATCCTATGGAGCATGTGTTCGATCTCACTTGGAATATGCCGTCCAGGCCTGGCGTCCGTGGTATAAGAAGGATTATCTACAGTTCAAACGAGCACAGGCGAGGAATTCTAAGATGGTCAATGATCTTACTCCTCTGCCTTACGAAACCAGACTTGTTGAACTTGATTTGTTTCCTCTCAATTACAGGCAACTACATGGTGACCTCATCCAAACCTACCGGATTAATAGAGGCCGTGAATGTGCCCTAGAATTTTACGAATTTTTAGAATTGGCTTAGACGGAACATCTGCGGCAACATCCCTTTAAACTGCAGAGGAAATTGGTCCACACGGACGTCCGTCGGAATGCCTTTTTGCAGAGGGTCGTTGGTGCATGGAACTGACACCCTGATGAGGTGTTCCTTTCAGAAACTGTTGACACATTTAAATGCAAACTGGATACCCATTTGCTGAGAAACTATGGTTCATATAATAGAGCTTGTGTCAGTAGGGGCAGCTTTTGCTTGGTCCACACATATCGACGACCTTACGTTTCATTTGTCAGAGTTATTGTTGTAAAAGTTTATTCTTTTGTCATGTTGAATGTGAGTAGGGAGCTCAAGGTCAAAAGCCTACTTATCTCAATAAACAGACTTATAGTGACTAAAAGAGTCGAAGAAGTTTCTTAAAATTATCTACCTCCATTTTACGCCCTTGATATCCTTTTCCATTACAAAAATTTTTGCAGGAGTTTGGAGCATGTCATACACGCTTCGTCCTCGTAGTTGACATCTAGCAAACTTAATAAACTCTCGGATGTTGTGCCGGAGACAAGTTTAAAAAAGAGCTTGCAGAGTTGTGGTCGTTCATATTACGACTCATACTTCTTCCACATGCAAATTCAAATCAGAAAAATTGGTGTGCAATTGCGGCGTAGTGGAACCAACGAGGCTTGCCGCATACTGCTGCTTTGGTTCAATTTCCGCTCGTGGTATGTTTTTTGTGATTTAGAAAAGGGTATACTTTTGCTTTGCGTGACAGATCACAAAAAGAGAAACGTTCTTAAGATTATGTGCCGAAGATTTTGGGCAGATCAACTGAATGAATAAAGTAACCAAGCGACTTAGCCTTTCATCGGTTGGAAGATCTCGTAGAGGGGCTGAGAAGTAGTGGTAAGTAATGTATCGATCGTTTCGGCTGGCAGTCCGCTCTAAGATTAGGAAAATATAGATAGGGCCTACCTTTGGTTGAAGGCAAAACTCTCACTTTAATGATTGCATATCCATTATCTAAAAAGCAGCTTTTTTCAACTGTTAAAACTAATTTAAACATTTTTGCTAATTTTACATTTTCAAATGTTTTATGATAGCATCTTTAGTTTTATACAGAATATTATGATTGTTAAAGAATTTGTTTTGAAATAAATGTGCAAAACATCTTCATTTCTGCATGTTAGTAATGTATATTTTTGGATTTTAAACATCATATCACTTTATTTGTTTTTGTGGGAAGTAGGCTTTCGCACTTGAGCTCCCTATTCACATGCAAAAATGTCAATAGTACAAACGTTTACAGTGATATATCTGACAAATGAAAATGTAGGGTCATCCATATGTGCGGGCCAGGCGCAACCTGCCACTGTTTACACAATCTTCATTATATTGACAATAGTTTCTCAGAAAATGACTATCTTGTTTGAATTTAAATGTGTCAACAGTTTCTGAAAGGACCATCTCGTCAGGGAGTCCGTTCCAGGCTCCAAAAACCCTCTGCGAAAAGGCGTTCCGACGGACTTCCGTGTGGACAAACCCTCTGCAGTTTAAAGGGATGACCCCGCATATGTTCCGTCCCAGCCAATTTGAAGAAGTCATCATATTCTAGGGCACAATCGTGGCCTCTGACAATCCGGTAGGTTTCGATGAGGTCACCGCGTAGTTGCCTGTAATTTAGAGGAAATAAATCAAGTTCAACCAGTCTGGCTTCGTACGGCAGATGACTAAGATTCTTGACCATCTTCGTAGCCCTCACCTGCACTCGTTCGAACTGTATATAATCCTTCTAAAACCATGGACGCCAGGCCTGGATGGCATATTCCAAGTGAGATCAAACAAATACCCCGTAGGTTTTTCGGAAGAGTTCCTTATCAATCTGCACGAATCCACGTCTGAGCGCAAATAAGACCTGTGTAGCGCGTTTAGCTGCCTTTAAACACTGTGAAGATGGTTTAAGTGAGGAGTTTATTAGAACACTGAGTTCCTTCTGTTCCTCAACAATTGAAAAGGTCTGCCCATTGGCAATGTATTGGTAGGAATCATCCTCCTCACTGGTCCTTCTGGTACACAGTCTTAGGACAACACACTTCCAAACGTTTACATTTAAGAGCCAACAAGCAGACCAGCTGCTAAGACGGTTGAGATACTTTTGAAGTGCGTGCCTATCAAAATCAGATCTGATGACCTTCCACAATTTAACATCATCTGCAAACATGATGGCGCTGCAATCCAGGTCATCGACACAGTCGTTGATGAACACTTAAAGAGTAACGGCCCTAATACCAAGCCTTGGGGGACAACACTTAGAACCGGAGTAGGTGTTGACTTCGAGGTATCGACGCACACAGTTTGCAATCTATCTGTAAGAAAGTCTGCGATCCATGTCAGCAGCATTCCTCTTATGTCGATTTCAGATAATTTGTAGATGAGACGTTTGTGTGGGACACTGTCAAACGCCTTCTTGAAATCAGTGTATATGACGTCAACCCTACCATTTTCGTCCAGTGCACGAGTCCACTGCTCTGTGGAGAGTAATAAACTAGAAAGACAGGAGCGATGCTGTCTGAAGCCATGCTGGAGATCTGAAAGTAATTGGTTTCCCTCAAGGAACTTCATGGTTGCATTCTTGATTATTAAATCCATTATTTGACAGCAAATGGAGTTTAGGCTGACAAGCCGATAATTGTTGACATTAGATCGAGCATCACTCTTGTAAATGGGGTATATATTTGCTGCCTTCCGTTCGGATAGCAGTTTCCCTGATTCAAATGACGAATTAAATATATGCGCTATTGGTTTGGACAGTTCGCTGGCCAGTTCTTTCAAGAACATGGCCGGTATATCGTCTGGACCAGATAACTTCGCTTCTTTCAGATTTCGCAGTTCTAGTTCCACGAGAGGTTCTTGGAATATTATATATTCAAGCACTGGACCGGCGTCTATAACAGCACTGTTGACGTGGTCAAGCTGAAGTTCCGGTTCTCTAGTGAAAACCGAGGCAAAATCCGACCTAAGTACTCGGCTTTGTCGCAATTTTCAACGACTTCAACACCATTCCCATCCATGAGTACTGCTACTGGGTCCTAGTTTTTTAGTTAGCTATTGATATAATGAAAAATAATTTTTGGTTTATATTCAGCCTTTTGAATAATTCTTGATTCATAGTTCTTCCTTGTCTGACGAATCATTCTTTTTACAGCGTTTCTTTGATGACGAAATTCTTTGAGATGCTCTTCTGACCCTGTTTTCCTGAACACCTGCCATTTTTTATTCTGCTTCTTTAGCTGCCTGTTAAGTTCTCTTGTTAACCAGGCGGGGCGGCTTTTTTTGCACCTTCACCGGACTAAAGCTTTCAATCAGATCGAGTGAGACTGTCTTAAATGATCGCCAGTCATCCTCTGGATTCCCTTTAAGCAAACAATCCCATCTCATAGACATCAGTTCTTTCCTCATCGCGTTAAAATCAGCCTTCCATATATTTCACTTGCATTCCGTTCGATTCTGGCGCTGAGAATAAAGTGAGTAATCCCACATCAGCGTACTATGGTCACTCTTACCGAGGGGTGCAATAGAATACACTTCATCAATGCTAGAGTAGTCCTTCGTAAATACAAATTCCAGGCAATTTGCTCTCTGGTTCTCTCTAAATCTTGTTGGAATGTTAACCTTCTGTACCAGAGGTTGTTCAAGAGGTAGATCCATTGGCTTGTGGCCGAAGGAAGTTGGTACACCATCAACTGTCAGATTTTCGCAGTCTACTATAGGTGCATTGAAATCTCCAGCAATAAGCACCTCCTGGTGACTTGCTACATCCTTGACCAAATGGAGGAGGGACTCATCAGCTGCACTTGGAATGTTCGGTGGTCTGTAGATCGTAAAGAATTGTAGGTTCTGTGAACACACCTTTTTAATCATTATCCAGAGAAATTCATATTCAGGGAAGATGGAGTGTGCTCGTTCGACTGCCGAGATTCCTGTCCTAACATATACGGCCACTCCCCCCCTGTTCTTTTTTCTCGGTCTTTTCGAAAAAGTTGGTATCCATCAATCAAAACCTCGCTATCCGCGATTTTGGCTTTGAGCCACGTTTCCGTAATGGCAACGATATCGGATGTTCGGTCTGATACTAATGCTTTAGTTCATCTACTTTCGATAGGAGACTCTGAGCATTGGTATACAAACGTCTCAATTTAGACTGGGTAACTCCTCCATAAAGACTTCTGCGCATTTCGCGCGATTGAATACTAGAGCCTGTCATTGTTTTCCGAGATGAACTGGTGTCCATCCCGCCGACGCTGTGTTCTGATGAGTGGTCGTCATCCGAGTTCTGGAGCGCCTTCTTTGTATTATTTAAGCTCTGTACAGTTGGGTTCATCGGATTTAGTGTCCTCCGTCTCGGTGAGAATCCACCTTAATTATGTACGGGGTCTGCCATAAGAAAGACCTCTTTATCACTTTTATTTCCCCGTCCTTTATTTGGAGCCATTTTTCCCCTTGCTTGGTCCTCCTCTTCAGTTCTCTGCTCTCAGCATCCTCATTTTGTACCTTTCCTTGGGTTCGTAATCCGCCTGAAAAAACACATCCCTGTGTGAGCTACGGAGAGCCGTTCTCCGTTCTAGAAGGCGTGAAGCCTGAACATCATTTTCAAGAATGATTTTAAGAGGCCTTGGTGATGATAGTTCATGTGAAACATCCGCTTTTCCTAAACGGAATGCTTTGTGCACTGTTACGCATTCGCCATCTCGAAAGAATCGAATATGAGTATTCTCGGAAAAAGACTGAGGTCATGTTCTTCCCTTTCCTTTGCAATCAGAGAAGTGGACTCGGGAACCCCTTTAATAACGAGATTGCGTTTTCAGTCGAAATATATGTTTGGTGACTTTGAGTTCAGATTTTTTGATAGAGGATCAGTATAAGGAAGAATTCTCTATCGGTTGACGATGTTATTTTCGTCAGTATGAGCAATTATTCCTAAATTAAATGGCAAACCCCTGTTGGAAACTTTGCCAATTGGTCCTCTACTTGCTCCTGTATTACCAACAGAGGATTGCACTTGAGCATCTATTGGTACGAACGAGCTTTTTCCGGAGTTCAAACCACTTTTTTGTGAAAGCTTCTTGGCCCTTTTCGCCTTCGAATTCTTCGTCTTAGGTGCTTCAAATTTGACGTGCTTTTCAACTTCACCCTTTTTTGTATCATTCAGCGACGATGCCGCATATGTTAATGTATCCAGCACATTTCTGCTTCTGTCTAAGCTCGATGACAGTAGTAAGGTGCATGAGAGAGAGAGAGAGAGAGGAATACGCTTTATTTTGAAGTATCATTCAAAATTTTTCAGCAAAAAATATAAACGGCCCATTCACTAAGATAATAGGATAAGTAAACATAATAAACAAGAATCAAAGAGTCGAAAATGGACATCTAGCGGGGAGACAGTTCTAGTCTGAGCTTTTTTTATTTCAGTCTCTTCACACGTAAGGTAGCGTGCTAGAAATGGCAAAAACGGAGCGCTGGTATGCCGTTGTACGGCATGCTATATGGCGAAAAGCCTCGGCGCATCGGACGGGAAGACTTCACAGCAATCAGTTCAGAGTGGAGGGATGGGTTTCATCATCAAGGATTCGCCCAGCGAATTGTTTGACTGTCGTAAAGTGCCGTTTTGCTATCAAATCCACTAAAAACAGTATAAGAAACACCAGCAGCAGAAGAGAGCATTCGGAGAATACGTTTTAAAACTCAAAAAAATCCTTTTTTTATGCAAGGCTGGAAAAAAATCACGGGAGAGCAATAAAGGATGAGGGGAAGAACACATGCCTCTATAAATCGCCAGATAAGGGCCTGAGGTGTGTGATAGGAACGTAAACGGCGAATATAATATAGAAGTTTACGAATTTTTTTTGTAAAAAGAGCATCGATATGTTGGGAGAATGAAAGATTCGATGTCAGAGTTACGCCAAAGGTACCGAAAAGTTGATACCTCGTTGGGAAGGACGGCTGAGAATTGAGAACTAGGGGATGGTCGCAGCTGAAAAACACATTGGACAGACTTCTCATGGTTCAGTTGAAGGCCATTATCTGACGACCAGGCTGCAACATGGTCAAGGCCATCCTTCAGACACTGGAGATGTGTCTGATGTGTTTAAGAGGATGACCAACAACCATGTCATCGGCATATTTGATGTACAGACAGTCATTTGGTGACCTCAAATCATCAGTGTGAATGGTAGAAAAGAGGTAGAGGGGATAAGATGGCACCTTGAAGAACACCGCAGTTGTTTGGAAGGACAGTAGACTTCCGCTTGCCGGATTGTACGAATTGAGTGCGGGAAGTAAAAATAATCTTCAAGCCAAGAGACAACCCAGCCGGGAGAGCCAGACGCGGATGTTTTATTAAGAAGGAGATGGCGCGGGATGGTGTTGAAGGCAGAGGAGTAGTCAAGAAATGCGCATGCGTACGCGCGGCAGCCCTTATCTAAATCTCGTAGAGCCGAATGTACTACAAGGGGCAACAGCATCTAGGGTACTACGCTGGGCCTTATAGGCAAATTGTAATGGGTCGGAGAAATTGGAGGAAAAAAAGGCTTAATTGTATCGAGAGCGACTCGTTCAGCAATCTTCAGTAAAGCGGAAGAGCAGGCTATTGGACGGAAAAGATTTAGGACCAAAATTAGCTGACTTTTTTTAGGGATGGGAGTGATTCTTACTGAACGCCAAATGTCAGGGAATCTTTGACTCCATGAAGGACATGTTTATAAGGTGTGTCAAAAATAGGGGAAATCTGAGAGCAGCAGTATTTTTAAAAACAAATGGTGAGACTTCATCCGGCCCAGCAGCAGTTGAACCACGAACATTTTTTTCAGATGTTTCTCCACTGTTGCCACTGACACGGGAGAAAAAAATCAGCTTGGTAGTAACAAAAGGTTGTTTGTGGGGGATTGGAGTCAGTAGAAGTATGGATAAAATGTTTGTTTTAGATCGTCTAAATCAGCATCAACATGTGCCAGTTTACCACATTGGCCAGTGAGACGCTTAAGATTCCTCCAGAGTTCAGCAGAGGAAAGCCGAAAAAGAAGGTTTGGACGGAGAGGCAAAAAAAGCTGACTAACAAACAAATCATTTAGTCTGCAAATCTCCCTTTTTATTAAGATGTTAACCTCCTTAAGACAGCCTCGGAGGCCAAGCTTGTAAAGAAGTTCTTTTTTTACGTCTTAAAGATTTTTAGATAAGGGGAAGAAATTCTGTCAGGTCGGACCAAAAACTGCATCAAAGAGGACAACAAATATTAAATATTTCTTTTTAAAAAAATGTTGTAAGGAAGCTGGAACACGACTCAACATTGGATTGACTGAGGAAGACGGGGAATAGTGTACGATATGCAAGTCTGGAGAAGAAAAAAATGTTTTCCGGGGATGTGTCGTGAACCTTAACTTTCCTTTCGGGTTTTGAGTAGCAGCGCGTGTAGAAGCGGAGTAAATTTTTTTGGAAGGCCTAATAATACAGAGTGATCGGAACCAGATAATGGAGCTCTGTTCTTAACAAGGAAGAACTTGGATTGGTTAGTCAAAAACGTGATCAAGAGGGGCATCAGCGCGAGTATTAAAGGAAACAAAGGTCATCAAAGCCTAATAATGTAAACGGACGTAAATTCACACGATTAAAAATCACCACATAAGACAATAAGATGCTCGCAGGACAATAAAGCAAGTTTTTCCGAACGAAAGTCAAAGAAACGGTTAAGCGCACCTTCACAGGTAGAGGGGAATATAGATACTTACACATATGATGCCCTTAAATGTATAAAAAAATCGGGGGCTTACAGATGACAGCAATAACGTCTATCAAATCCTCAGAGTAGGAAAATAAGGACTTACAGTTAAAACACCAATCCTTATTGACCAAAATAGCCACCCCACCGCCTCTACTGGACGATGAAGATTTTCGATCTGCTCGAAAGCAACAGAAAGACGGGGGGCTAATGAGCTGTGCGTCAATGTCACTGTTTAACCATGTCTCTTGAAGGCAAATCACTTGAGTCTTACTATGTTCTTTTTTCAACAAAAGTAACTCCATATCATGAAGTTTGTTGAAGATCGAACGACAATTTGCTGAAAGAAAGCCGGGAATTGACAGTTTGTCGTTTGGTTGACGCTTCAAGGCGAATTGCCAACCGCAGCGGTGTTTTATCCGCTGCGCAGGTTTTTGTTGATAAAAGCGTGAAGACTTGAGCACGGGGGAATCACACGTCCGACATATTGGCCGAAAAGGGCAACAGCTGGCTTCATGGAAATTATTCGGTAAATTTTTCAGTTTACGTGCATTCAAAAATGTGTTTGCGTAGTGTAGAGATGACCTTATAAACATAGT
The DNA here is from genome assembly GCA_017591395.1 of Schistocephalus solidus. Lineage (NCBI taxonomy): Eukaryota > Metazoa > Platyhelminthes > Cestoda > Diphyllobothriidea > Diphyllobothriidae > Schistocephalus > Schistocephalus solidus. Next base: position 14,626 of record WEDG01004981.1, on the reverse strand, counting down.
TCAGACAAACAAATAAACGTAAAAAAAACAGAATATCAAATAAAAATAGGTAGAGGAGTGTACAGTTAGAGAAAATTTCCTCGTGAATGGAGAGCAAACAAAAATGGCGGCTCAAATTCAAAAGCCCGCTGCTGATTTGAGCTGGTTTGATCTCCCTTTTGAAGCTCTGTAGACGCAATGTCTTTAAGCTCTACATGAGGTATTCTTGAGGAAGCAATATTTGCATACGCTATTTCTTTGGTTGGAATTCTCGTTGCTGCGGGTGTTTTTTCCGGGTGAACTTTGAACCTTCTCTTTAGATCGGCCATTTTTTGTTTCAAGTTACTTATCTCTTTCTCCATCAATAAGAATTTCTGCAAGAGATTTAAACATCCCATGCACTTTTCGTCCTCGTAGGTGACATTGATTAATGTTCCCCGGCTTTTTGCCCGCTTGGCAGGAGGAGAAGTGGTAACAGAATATCTGTCTTTGTCATCTTTTTTGTTTGGATACAATTTTATTTTCCGAATTGTCGTGAGGATGTAGCGCAGTGGTTATGCTTGTCGCCACATGAATCTGCGACCTGGGTTCGAAATCCGTCCGCGCTGGAATTATTTCCCTCAGCACAGACGAGTCTTGAGCGTCTGCGTTTTCCATACCTCTTATGACTGTATTCGAATGCATTTAATTTATAAATCCTCTTAAATAACTGGGCTAGGATGCAATAGTATTCAGCAGTCAGACTTCTAATAAGCATGCAATGACTCAGCCTTTGTTGCGACTTCTCCCTCCCTGATGAAAGCAGATTAGAGCAGCACACAGCTGGCGTGAATTTGGAAGCAAGTGAACGCTGAAGCTTGTATCTCTCGTCCGGATAATGTCCTGGACGATGAATAATCCTCACCCTAATAGCATGCATATATAGCACTCGTATACGTAAATCTCGACATTCCGAGATAGGAAATAGCCTCTGCTCATTGGTTAATCTATAATAAGATTCCGTGCTGTGATTGGTTGACATGATAGTGCGTCTAGAGTGGGCGCGGGAAGTGGCCATCACACTTTTATTTGTCGTGGCTTGCGTACGCACGTGGTTGATTGAAATTCTGCCTGCTCTTCTGTCGAACCCTATTTCTCATTTACATTGCTTAACTGTTTACTATATCAATTTATATTTTTTATTAACAATCTACAATGTACAGGCAGCCCTGTAAAAGGACCATTAGAAGGCATGTTGCCCACGATGTCGCGGAAATATACCGCGAAGTTAATTATGAACTTAATAGATATAGATTAAAGCGCAGACGAGTTATACATAACGAGGAATGCCCGTCAGCATCGCCTTGTGCTTAAACTTTGATCGACATGCCCGTTGATGCAGATAAATCCCTGAACTTATACATTACTGTGTGGTTGTAGATATTGAGCATGAGCTCACAACGGCATTCAAAGCGACCACGTCGTTACAGGGAGGAGGACTCCTACTTGTGGGACCAGACACCTCCACTATCACCGGAAGGTAGCAGGTTGCAAGAGGCTTCAAAGTCACGTGCCTAAATTACCCTTTTATGGTGAGTTGATTGCCTTTCATATTGCTTAACTGTCTATTTTTAGAATGCCACCCAGGACTAGTCACATCCACTCCAAACCCCCATCTTGACAACCCGGCTAACCCCTGATTAAACATATTCCACAACACCGTATTGTTTATATTAAGTAGACTAATATCCATTATTGTACATATATTATTATGGACGTTTTATAATACACTTTTTGTTATATTTACATCAACTGCGTGTTGACATTTTTTTACAACACGTTGAGAAAAGGGGAAAATGTTACTGTAGTGGCGTATACGCGAGCTAAATCGGATGGGAAGTAATGGTTACGCTGTTGGCGGTCACGGTAAAGGATAAATAATGGGCGTTCCGTATGTATTCGTTTTTAATGGGGGTTAAGGTATGAAGTATCCGACCCCTTTTCGTCTATTTCGACAAATATCGACATTTCGATATTGTCTATATATCGGCAGAGAGGACAAATTCGATATACGGTGGACATAGGTATCTCGACATGTGGATATCCGGACGATATACGCCTGATACGAATTGCTATTAGGGTCAATGATGGAATATTTGGATAGCCGCAGAATCGTCCAAGAAAATATTTCCCAAATTTAGAGACTGGACAATCCACTCAAGAGTTATTCCAAATCAATGTGTCTTCTACACTTAGGTAGAGACTAAAACTTCGTACACTCAAAGGAGCTGAAATTCGAAAGCAATTTCAAACGACGCGCTCATGTATGCTCTACGTTATTCAAATGTGCGACAGGCCTTACGCCTAGGCTTTTATCTTGCTTGATTAAACGACTAGTACTTGTTTTTGCATAAAGCTAGATCAATCATTCTCAACATTATATCATGAAATACAAATATGACGACTATATGACAGCATTGCGAATTTCGTACCATTAAACCTTTCTTGTTCGGAATCCTTTTTCACCTTTTTTTAGCGATTAGTTCAACTAAGTTTAATTAGTCGGGAGAACCCACACCGGAGTTGAATGCGCTTGCATCGGGTTTGAACTGCCTATGCCTTCGAATCGACCGCAGACCTTTATATCTCTGTCAAATGAATACTCTCGAACGTCCATAACAGACTATTCTTGACCCTAACAATTCGTATCCAGATACATTCAACCCTATTCTGTATAGCTGTTTTAATTTTAACTTTTTCTATTTTATAACCTTTGAAAGCAGGTTTCTTTGTACGTAAAACAAACTCCTTATTTCCAACACTGCTATTCAAGCAAAGAATAAAAACAAAGCTTAAGTGGTTACTGATTATAGGAGTTTGCTTTAAGCTTTTTCCTGTGTTCTAAGGATTTGACGGTGCCCAACAAGTGTCCATTTATTTATATTTATTCTGATCTAATGCTTAGTGATAAAAATCTCAATGCTATGCCACCCCCTATATTTTAAAACGCCACAATATAACCTTCCTTTCCAAGGTTTTCATCCAAATATGCCGTTGTACAATAATCTCAGTTCTCTTAACAATAACATTTCGACAAATTGTAGATCAGAGCGATTTTGATTCCCACTTTTCGTTTCTTCTTTCCAGTTTTCTTCTCCGCCACCGAATTTTCCTTTTTTATAAAAACTGATGAGCGTAACCTGCAGCTCAGGAATACGCTCAGGTTAGTTTCACTCAATGCGAGATCAGTTGTAAATAAGATGGCTGAGCTTAGAACAGTAGCCTTTGAGCTTGATCCAGATGTGCTGGGCATCACTGAATCCTGGGCTCGCTTGCTATAGATAATTTCAATTTGTACCGACAAGACCGCGCTGAAAAACGTGGCAGTGGTTGCCTCCTTTATATTAAGTCATCCTTTGTACATTTCCTTTTTCAGCTGAGCATTTCGTCCTTTTCTGGAAATGTATGCTTTGCTTCAGTCATCCTCCTTCACAATAAAACAAAGCGTTAATTGGCTGTGTCTATAATCCTCCGTGTTATTCTGGCAATGAAAGCGAGCTCTGTGAACTATTTTAAAAAGATGCAGACACTCAATTTGATATCAAAATAATCGTAGACGATTTCAATCTGCCAGACATTGACTGACAGGAAAATTCCTCTCCGCCTAAACATCAGAAATTTGTCGATACTGTTAAATTTTTAAACATGTCTCAACTGGTCAGATCAGTTACTAGAAATGACAAAATTTTAGATTTAATTTTTACAAACCATGTCCACCCTCTCTTTATGAATTTCCATCATGATCTTTTCACAAGTGATCACGCAATAATTCACTGTTGTTTTCCAGTCCCCCTTCTTCCGAAGCCCGAGGTTAAATGCAATTACCTCGACTTTGCTAACATAAACCATGAAACAATAAATAATTTCGTAAGCACTCTAGATTGGCAAAGCATATTCTCAATTAACGATCCAAACTTTTTCCGTGAGCTATTGCAGAGCCGCACAGAAAACATCCAGGCCTTTATCCTGTTTAAGATTTTTAGTTCAAATACAGCTTCTTCTACTAATCCGCATTTTCTCCAAAACAGACTTAAAAAATTACGTAAACAACTTAAAGATTCATCTAAAAGCTCTTTGTCAGTTCATTTAAGGATTGCCCAAATATTTGAATTAGCATCTGAAATAAGGCTCGCAGGAGATAAGCCTAGGGAGTCTCGGGCACTAAGTGATGCCAATTCATCCAAATCTGTTGCTCAAATCTTCCATGTTCAGTCATCGGCTAAGCGTCTGAATGTAACTCCGCCCTTACTCGACTGTAACAAAACATTTGTTACAGACGATTTGGGCAAAGCTGAATTGTTAAATTCGTTTTTTGCCAACCACTTTACCACTGAATCTAGCACCACTCCCACAATTCCTCTGCTTTCAAATTCGCTTCTAACAACTATTAATTTCTCGCCTTCATGTATTCAAAAAGAAATAGCTCACCCAAAAAATCTCATTCGGTTGGAACTGATAACATTTCAAACTCACTTATTAAACAGTTAAGGGATTTACCACCTTTACTAAGCAAGTTATTCTCAGTATTTCTCGAAAATGGTTTCTTCCCCGATTATTGGAAAACTTCTATTATAATACCAGTTTTTAAATCTGGTTCCCGCTTGGACATTCATAACTATCGCGGTGCTCATAAAACGCCCACTCTTGCTTAACTCTTCGAAAAACTTATTGCAAAACAAATCACCGATTTTTGCTTAAGCAATCAAATTATCAACTTTACCAACACGGCTTCTTACCGGACCGCTCTTGTGAAACAATGCCACATGCATCGATACCTCGAAGTCAACACCTACTCCGGTTCTAAGTGGTGTCCCCCAAGGCTCGGTATTAGGGCCGTTACTCTTCTTAGTGTACATCAACGACTGTGTCGACGACCTGGATTGCAGCGCCATCATGTTTGCAGATGATGTTAAATTGTGGAGGGTCATCAGATCTGATTTCGATAGGCACGCACTTCAAGAGGATCTCAACCGTCTTAGCAGCTGGTCTGCTCGTTGGCTCTTAAATTTTAACGTTGGGAAGTGTGTGGTCCTAAGACTGCGTACCAGAAGGACCAGTGAGGAGGATGATTCCTTCCAATACATTGTCAATGGGCAGCCCCTTTTCAATTGTTGAGGAACAGAAGGACCTCGGTGTTCTAATAAACTCCTCACTTAAACCATCTTCACAGTGTTTAAAAGGCAGCAAAACGCGCTACACAGGTCTTATTTGCGCTCAGACGTGGGTTTGTGCAGATTGATAAGGAACTCTTCCGAAAAACCTACGGGGTATTTGTTCGATCTCACTTGAATATGCCATCCAGGCCTGGCGTCCGTGGTTTAAGAAGGATTATCTACAGCTGGAACGAGTGCAGGCGAGGGCTACGAAGATGGTCAAGAATCTTAGTAATCTGCCTTACGAAGCCAGACTGGTTGAACTTGATTTGTTTCCTCTAAATTACAGGCAACTACGCGGTGACCTCATCCAAAACCTACCGGATTGTCAGAGGCCGCAATCGTGCCCTAGAATTTGCTGAATTCTTCGAATTGGCTGGGACGGAACATCTGCGGGGTCATCCCTTTAAACTGCAGAGGAAGTTTGTCCACACGGAAGTCCGTCGGAACGCCTTTTCGCAGAGGGTCGTTGGAGCATGGAACGGACTCCCTGAGGATGTTGTCCTTTCAGAAACTGTTGATGCATTTAAATTCAAACTAGATACTCATTTTCTGAGAAACTATTTTCAATAAAATGAAGATTGTGTAAACAGTGGCAGGTTGCGCCTGGCCCACACATATCGATGACCCTACATTTTCCTTTCTCAGATATATCACTGTAAGCATTTATACTATTGACATTTTTGCATATGAATAGGGAGCTCAAGGGCGAAAGCCTACTTCCCTCAATAAAGTGACTTAAAGTGACTTAAAAACTTATTGCAAAACAAATCACCGATTTTTGCTTAAGCAATCAAATTATCAACTTTACCAACACGGCTTCTTACCGGACCGCTCTTGTGAAACCTGCCACATGTCTTTTTTAAATCTACTAACCTCTTTTCGTAATGATCATCTCTCTGTGGTAGTTATCTATTTTGATCTTAGTAAGGCATTCGATAAAACGCCTTATAAACGACTTCTAGCTAAACTAGAAGCTATAGGATTTCGTAGTCCCCTTTTCTGACTTTATTAGATCATACCTAAATGATCGAAAACAAGTGCTACCCCTATTGTTAGTGGTGTCCTTCAAGGTACCGTATTAGGTCCTTTATTGTTCTTACTGTATATACATGATATTTCACCGACAGTTAAACATTATCAATCTTTTATTTAGGCTGATGACCTCAAATGCGTGTATTCCTTCTCTAACTCTACGACCGAACGGTGTCTAGAACAAATTCACTCAGAATTAGACGCTCTTTCGGCCTGGAGCTCCACATGGCTAATGGAGTTCTCACCTACTAAGTGTCGCTATATGCGTTTTGGGCCTGAAAGGCTGCCACAACCTCTTATCTTTTGAAGGTTGCCCTATGATTGAATGTAAATTAGATCTTTTCGCCTCATGCCGATAGAATTACGGCCAAAGCTGCTCAGATTTGCGGCTTTATTTCTTATAATTTCTACCTCACTGAAATCTAATTAAGACTTTATCGTATGTTTGTACTTCTGATTCTTGAATTTTGCTGTCCTTTCTTTGGTTTAATGAACGTATCTAGCCGTTAAAAAATTGAAAATGTCCAAACACATTTCACAAAAAACTCCTATATCCGACTCTTTTAACTACTTCCTACTCAACAAGATGCCAGCTAATGAAGCTAAAATTTATTTGGGTCAGGAAACTTGAAGCAGGCTTTTGTCTCCTTTTTCCGACTAAATAATAGCTCAACTCTCCCCAAACTTTCTGTCATTACCCCCCGTTAGTCTTCCTTATAACCCTAAGAAATTCTACATTAATTATACCCCTGCATCTTCCACGTAAACGCTCTCTTTCTTTGCTTCTAGGTATAGTTTTCTTTGGAATAACTTGCCAATTGAAATTAGGTTGTTAACTAGTCTATCTGCATTCAAGCGAAGACTGCAAATTTATCTTAACACTGAATCTATTAACCTTTTATTTTCCTCATCTTTTCCTAGTAGATTTCCCCATGAATCGGAGAAAGGATCATCGGGAATTTAAGTGACCCTCTTGAAACTATATTTTCACTACCTCGAGTCGCCCATGAACTATGATGTCGCGTTATATCACCATTACTCCAAACGATGACGTCATTTGGACGTTCACATTCGGTGGTCCTCAGTGTAAAATGCCACCGTTTCTTTGGATACTAACCATCATCAGAATTCAATTATGGATCCTAAGATGCTGAGGACTTAAGTTCATAGACGTATTTTCGTGAGATTTTGTTTCATACGCCTAAGTGATCAAGAACGAATCACCTCGACGTTTCAATATCTCATTATGAACTGCTACTTCAGTATTACCCTTACCTACTCTACCACCTGGCCATTTTTTGCTAAGCAGATTTATCTCCTACCTTCTATTCAAAAATGAAGAACTATTGAATTCTGCATCCATTTTTATGGTAGGAGATTTTTTCACTGCCTATTCATTTCTAGTTCACCACTAATTTTTAAACATTGCTAACTGTTGACATAGCAGGACAAGTTATGTATTTGTACATTTTATCTGCACAAATTGTCATAACTTTATTTCGTTACTAATGTTTTCTTAGACAGTGCCTTTCCGGTGCTTACCAAATATAAATTCTCAATTCTAAATTCTAAAGTCCGCAGTTTCTAGTGGACTAAAATGTCGAAGAGACTAACCAAACGAAACCAAATTCAAAGCGCGCGAGGATTTTGTCAAAAGACCTTTTCCTAATTGTATGGCTCCTCTCTGCACCCTTTTGAATAAGGTGGCATATCAGTGCGATAGGGTCCTCAGGATTGGATTGCTTATTAAAGTTTTGGACCAACAAGCGCACCAAACACTTTGGAAAAGCAGTTTGCATTGAAACTATATATCCACGCTGATGGGTACAACCATGAAGTTGTCACATCAGTCATAATACAACACTCTGCAGAAGGCATTCAGTTGTCTTCAATTGAAAACCCATAGATACCTTTGTGGTTCTGCTCCAAGTAGTAGCATTCCGTTGATGTAGTTCGGCCAGGTTTGATTTCCTGGACACTGCAACGTGCAGCTGTTTGAGATGAAGGACAAGATTCATTTAGGGTACCTTTCCTGAAAACGACAAAGATTTTTCTTGAAATTGACTTCGTAGGTAGTGTATCGAATGAATTTTTAGATTTTTGTAGCTTCTGAAAACATGGCAATATCACACTCGAATTCCTGTACCCAAACATTGATAAACAATTGTAAGAGTCAATCAGAGCACTGAAAAAATGGGGAATCTACTCTTTATTTATGTGGCACTCGGTTCGCACTACATAGACAATCTAAGACAAACCATCGATTCAATGAAACAAGATTTAGAGAGAAACAGAGAGCAAATTGCCTGGACCTTGTATTTATGAAGGACGTCTCTAGCATTGATGAAGTGTATTCTATTGCACCCCTCGGTAAGAGTGACCATAGTACGCTGATGTGGGATTACTCACTTTATTCTCAGCGCCAGAATCGAACGGAATGCAAGCGAAATATATGGAAGGCTGATTTTAACGCGATGAGGAAAGAACTGATGTCTATGAGATGGGATTGTTTGCTTAAAGGGAATCCAGAGGATGACTGGCAATCATTTAAGACAGTCTCACTCGATCTGATTGAACACATTTGTCGAGTGAAGGTGCAAAAAAAGAATAGTTGCCCCGCCTGGTTAACAAGAGAACTTAACAGGCAACTAAAAAAGAAGAATAAAAAATGGAAGGTGTTCAGGAAAACAGGGTCAGCAGAGCATCTCAAAGAATTTCGTCATCAAAGAAACGCTGTAAAAAGAATGATTCGTCAGACAAGGAAGAACTATGAATCAAGAATTATTCAACAGGCTGAATATAAACCAAAAATTTTAATCCATTATATCAATAGCCGACTAAAAAACAAGGACCCAGTAGCAGTACTCATGGATGGGAATGGTGTTGAAGTCGTTGAAAATTGCGACAAAGCCGAGTACTTAGGTCGGTTTTTTTGCCTCGGTTTTCACTAGAGAACCGGAACTTCAGCTTGACCACGTCAACAGTGCTGTTATAGACGCCGGTCCAGTGCTTAAATATATTATCTTCCAGGAATCTCTCGTGTAACTAGAACTGCAAAATCTGAAAGAAGCGAAGTCATCTGGTCCAGACGATATACCGGCCAAGTTCTTGAAAGAACTGGCCAGCGAACTGTCCAAACCACTAGCGCATATATTTCATTTGTCATTTGAATAAGGCAAACTGCCATCCGAATGAAAGGCAGCAAATATATACCCCATATACAATAGTGGTGCTCGATCTAATGTCAACAATTATCGGCCTGGCAGCCTAACCTCCATTTGCTGTAAAATAATGGAATCATTAATCAAGAAGTCAACCATGAAGTTCCTTGAGGAAAAGCAATTACTCTCAGATCTCCAGCATGGCTTCAGACATAATCGCTCCTGTCTTTCTAGTTTATTACTCTCCACAGAGCAGTGGACTCGTGCACTGGACGAAATGGTAGGGTTGACGTCATATACACTGATTTCAAGAAGGCGTTTGACAGTGTCCCACACAAACGTCTCATCTACAAATTATCTGAAATCGGCATAAGAGGAATGCTGCTGACATGGATCGCAGACTTTCTTACAGATAGATTGCAAACTGTGTGCGTCGATACCTCGAAGTCAACACCTACTCCGGTTCTAAGTGTTGTCCCCAAAGGCTCGGTATTAGGGCCGTTACTCTTCTAAGTGTTCAGCAACGACTGTGTCGACGACCTGGATTACAGCGCCATCATGTTTGCAGATGATGTTAAATTGTGGAGGGTCATCAGATCTGATTTCGATAGGCACGCACTTCAAAAGTATCTCAACCGTCTTAGCAGCTGGTCTGCTTGTTGGCTCTTAAATGTTGACGTTTGGAAGTCTGTTTTCCTAAGACTGTGTACCAGAAGGACCAGTGAGGAGGATAATTTCCTACCAATACATTGTCAATGGGCAGACCTTTTCATTGTTGAGGAACAGAAGGAACACGGTGTTCTAATAAACTCCTCACTTAAACCATCTTCACAGTGTTTAAAGGCAGCTAAACGCGCTACACAGGTCTTATTTGCGCTCAGACGTGGGTTTGTGCAGATTGATAAGGAACTCTTCCGGAAAAAAACCTACGGGGTATTTGTTCGATCTCACTTGAATATGCCATCCAGGCCTGGCGTCCGTGGTTTAAGAAGGATTATCTACAGCTGGAACGAGTGCAGGCGAGGGCTACGAAGATGGTCAAGAATCTTAGTCATCTGCCTTACGAAGCCAGACTGGTTGAACTTGATTTGTTTCCTCTAAATTACAGGCAACTACGCGGTGACCTCATCCAAACCTACCGGATTGTCAGAGGCCACGATTGTGCCCTAGAATTTGCTGACTTCTTCGAATTGGCTGGGACGGAACATCTGCGGGGTCATCCCTTTAAACTGCAGAGGAAGTTTGTCCACACGGAAGTCCGTCGGAACGCCTTTTCGCAGAGGGTCGTTGGAGCATGGAACGGACTCCCTGACGACGTTGTCCTTTCAGAAACTGTTGACACATTTAAATTCAAACTAGATACTCATTTTCTGAGAAACTATTGTCAATATAATGAAGATTGTGTAAACGGTGGCAGATTTCGCCTGGCCTACACATATGGATGACCCTACATTTTCATTTGTCAGATATATCACTGTAAAAGTTTGTCTCTTGACATTTTTGCATGTGAATAGGGAGCTCAATGGCGAAAGCCTACTTCCCTCAATAAAATGACTTAAAGTGACATGAAAGTGACTTAATCCATGAAAAAGGATTGCTCGGCTACCAATATTTCTCAAATTTGGCAGGAGTCGCTTTTCTGTGATACAAAATGAACACTCACAACCATCGAATTTGGATTCGATGTTTTTAACTCCACATATATTTTACATTTTTTTGTATTTTGATTGACTGGACACTATTACAACTTTGAGACGCCAATATTCCAGTTTGTTCACACGATACCGTACTCATCAGATGGCTGTTCTGAATCTTTAACAGGAATAAAGAATGTAATGGTCTCTTTCGTTTTCGCCATCAGTTCTCCCTTAAGTATCAAATCAACAGGTATCAGATTAAACACTTAGTCCTTTCCATTCGTGCCTATGAAATATATCTCAACGTCGTCCTCAAAAAATTTCTGCAATCTTCCGAATCACTGAAAAAGGCTCTTTACTGACAACTTTTCTCCGAGAACTGTTTCGAAGACCAGAGGTAAGACTTTGACAAGGTACCACACAGACCTCTTCTGGTGAAACTGGAAGCCCTCGGAATCTGGCCTCCTCTCCTTGACTTCCTTGGTTCATACTTGTTCAACCGCAGCCAGAAGGGCTTAGTAGGTAATAGCAACTCGACGTCTCAGCCAATCACGGGTAGCATTTTAAGTGCATGGTTTAGAGTCACCTCCTCTTCATTCTGTATATAAATATAATTTCAACTGAGTCAAAATTTCACAAAATATCCTGGATGCAGATGACTTAAATTGCATTTTCTCATTTTCTGAGTACACGGCCAATAGGTGCCTTGATAAAATCAACACTGACCTACTTATGCTCTCACGTTGCAGCTCTAGTTGGCCAAAGGATTTTCCTCCATCGAAGACTAGTTTCGTGTTTTTTGACCTTGCCAAGATTCGTGCACCCTAGTATTTCAAAAAAGTAAACTTTCAGAAAGCCAAACCATCGGAGATGAAGGTCCAAGTTATATGAATAAGCTAGCATTATCATCTCACGCCTGTCGAATTTCAGCAAAAGATACACAGATATGTGATCTTATATCACTACCTATATCATAGAACACCTTCTTTTCTTAAGATCTTTGAAAAATTAATTGCCGTGCAAATTACAGGTTTTTTCATAACCAATACACTTCTTAGCTCTTCCTAACATGGCTTTTTTTCCCGATCGCTCTTGTGAAACATGTCACCTGATTTTTTTCTAATTTATTACCATCTCTTCGTAATGATCATCTGTATGTGGTCGTTTTCTATTGTGGTGTTAGCAAGGCCTTCGATAAAGTGTCTCATATGACACTTATAGTTAAGTTAGAAGCTTTAGGACTTCGTTGTCTCCTTACCGATTTCAGTACGTCATATCTAACTAATCGTAAACAAAAGGTCTTTTTTCGGTCCGTATTTTCAGCTGAGACCTATATTGTAAGCGGTTCCTTCAAGGCGCCTTGCTAGGTCTCTTTTGCTTTTGCTTTGTATTAATGATATTTAATCCGCTGTTAAAAACTTTCATTATTTTATTTATTCAGACATTCTATAATGTATATATTCCTTCTCCGAATCATCGGTAAAAAGATGCTTGGAAAAAAAACATGCAGACTTTCTTGCTCTTTTCGCGTGGACCTCAACGTGAAAAGTGGAATTCTTAACTTCTTAATGTCGTTTCATGTGCTTCGGGCTTGACAGACTACCGCAACCAGTAATTTTTCAAGGCAACCCTATGACTGAATGTTCAATCAGCAATCAAGCTAAACTAATAATTTAGATCTGTCACCTCATGTCGATAGACTAATGGCCAAAGCTGCCAAGATTTGTTGCTTTATCTCTTAGAATTTCTTTTGTCCTGAGATTAAATTAAGACTTTATCAAATGTTTGTCCTTCCCATTCTCGAACATTGCTGCACATTTTTAAAGGTCCAAAGAAACTTCACTTGGCAACTTTTACCTCCGATCCTTTCAACTACCTCGTACTCGAATAGGTGCCAGCTAACTACCTAAAATATATATGGTTTTCGAGACTAAAAGCTGGTTTCTACGTCATTTATCGCCTTAATAATAGTTCAGATATTCCCGAACTTCTATCCCTAACCCCTGTTGGTCATCCATATAACCCATACACTTCTTCACTGAAACCTAGACAGCTCTTTACTTATTATACCACCTCCCATATCCTCCTCATGGAAACGCTGTCTGTTCTTTGCTTCCAGGTATTACTTTTTTTGAAATAATCTGTCAATCAATATAAGGTTATCAAATAACTTGTCTACTTTTAAGCGAAGACTGCACATTTATCTCAACACTGATTAAATAACCTTTTATTTTCCTTTTCATTCTTAAGCAGCTTTCTCCAAGACTTATTAAAAGAACCATCGGGAATATAGAAGGCCGTCCCCAAATTATATCTTCCATGCATCATTTCTTTCATGAACTATGATATCTCGAAGACCCATGCCTCGTAAAATGATCGCAAAACAAATGTGTCATATTGAGCGCTCGTGTTGAAGCACCTTTTTTCGAAAATCAATAATCATCATCATAATTACAATCTGAATACTGATTTGTGTAGGCTTCAGATTCATCATCGATTCGCGTGCCAACTAGCATACTTGAGCGCATTATGTTGAGTTCTTCTTACTCAATGATCTGATTCCCCATTATCCTTTCGTACAATGCTCAGAATCAGCCTACCATGCTGCTTTATATGTGCTCGCAGAGCTGTGCCGCGGAGTTTACCCTGCTCGGACTGTTGACGATTGTTTCATGTCCCTCTTTTGGTGGTCTGAGAAATCAGCAATGAGAGCATCATGATTGCTTCTCTGGCAATTCTACCCTGAACTTCACGATATCCTCGGCCCTTTTCTCATTCGACCCTAAGCGTACGGATGATGCCTGCGAAGTTTTCCCCTGTCTATAATCCGTGCTACGAATTGGGATCAAACCTGCAGTGCTGAAAACTAGCCAGTGTCGTTAAATGATTTCTCCCACGATGAGGAGCATTTTGAACGCTCATACGTTCTACGCAGCATGTCGGTCCTACCAAACGCATATGTTTTTTGCCTATGAGCAAACATTTTTGCTCCTTTAAATCCCACAAACCCAATTCAATATATGCCTCTTTCATTAAAATGCCCAAGGAGTTTTTTCCCTGTATGTTCTTTAAGCGAATTTTTTACTACACTGATTGTGTCAATTGTCATCGCCAAAAGCTGAAGTACTATTCAAACTTAAATGTAGATGATTTCGCATTCATTTTAATTTATTTTTATCCAATGACATTGCCCTTACGAGTACTTAAATAATACATATATATAAATTACATCACTTCTCGTTTTGAAAATAAAGTAAAGAATGAACCGCATGTTTGTTCTTTCCATCCTTGAATACTGCTGTCGCCTTTTGATCTATAGAATGCCTCTGACCTCTGAGAGATTGAAAATATTTAGAGAGTTTTTCCTTGACGTCAACTTTCTCATTCTCCATTAAGTATGTCTTATACGGACAGGTGTAAGTAAGCGAACATTACATTTGTGTGTGTCTCAAGACTTGATGCCGGTCTCCACTTCATGTTTCACGTTAAATCTCGCTCAAAGCTTCCACGAATTAGCGTTCACACTGCGGTTAATCTACCTTATGCCACTGTTTATTCTTCCATGATCATTTCATCATCCTTTAGCTCCACGGCAAACCATTGTCCGTTTTTTTGCCTTTAT